>ML347759.1:19909-41730 GCA_005239505.1 Nicotiana paniculata | reverse complement strand
GGTTAATTAAGGAAAGGGGAGATCTGGACCGTTGATTAAAATTGATCAACGGTCCAGATTAGATAAGGGATTAGGTCGGGTTAGATAATATATTGGGCCTGGGGTATTTGGGCCATTTTTAATCAGACTTTGGTCTGGTTTAATTAGGCTATAAATAAAATGAAAGTGGCTATTTGTTAAATACCCAATGTAAATTAATTAAAACAATTTATAAAAATAGTTGTTAATTAAAAAAATGAATTTCATGTGTAGAAAATAATTTAAAATGATTACTATTTTAAAAAGTACAAATGATTAATTTCTAGATAAAAATTGTATAAAATCCTATGATTGGGCTATAATTGCAAAGTTATTGCAATTATAGCTAAAAGGTGCCAATTTGGCTAATTATGAAATAATTTGGTCTTAATAGGACCAAAATAATTAATGAAACCAAGAAATACTTTTGAAATTATTTGTAATGCAATTTTATAATTATTTATTGGCAATAAAATGTTGGATAGATTAATACAAATATAGGAAAATTGTGGAAAAATATCAATTGCTATTGATATATGATTTTGAAGCTATATATGCAAATTTAAAATATTTTGAGGAAAAATTGTGTATCAACAGTTATCCCTCTTTACCCGGAAAGGATGAAAGAGTTTTTCGGGTAAAGACAAGGTGGCCAATTTTGACCGAGCGAAACAGTTTGGAGAGATTTAGGCCGCACCCTGGCTTCTGAGTTGCCTACATATCTCTGGTTTTACAGAAATCAGGGCGTATGTAGTTCCGGATCCATCAGCGAAGTATACCGGTGAAGTCATCACAATAACGGACGCAACATCTAGGGCTAGATGAATGAACGGTTCTATGGAAGAGGTTATGTTTGATATGGTTGGGAGAACTGGAGCGGAATGGCTCCTGCAGGGTAGCCGTCTCTTGTCGGGTTACCTGCAGATAAAAGCAATACAAGCGTATACTATGCGTAAATTTAAACATGATGAAAGCTCCCGTTGGACTATGAATGTTGTATTCGGACGGTTAGGGATGACGTTCTCAAACCATGATGTCCTGGGCCATGAATTGTTTGATGAAGGATTCGCAAGCCATGAAATTATGTTCTCGGGCCATGAAGATGGTACCTCCGAATGATGACGCCTTTGAATAATGATATGCAAAATTGAGAGAGATCTTCAGGCCATGACATGACGTTCTCGGGCCATGAAGATGGTGCCTCCGAACTATGACGCCCTTGGACAGGTTGGCGATATTTCAGCCCATGATATAATACGATGCTTGACAAGATAGAGCTTAGTCTTGTGATTTGAAGGGGAGAGTTTAGCCCGAAAGAGAAGCGAAGTAAAATGTGATTGAGGGACAGCGCTTAGTCTCGATGAAAAAGTAAATTGGAGGCAGAGCTTAGCCTCATGCAGATAGGAATGCAGTTGTTAGCCTTATGCAAATGGGAGGTAGAGCTTAACCTCGTGCAAAAATGGAGATAGAGCTTAGTCTCATGCAAATGAAGGCAGAGCTTAGCCTTATGCAGACGGAAGGCAGATGATTATCCTTATGCAAATATGAGGCAGATGATTAGCCTTATGCAAATGGGAGATAGAGCTTAACCTCGTGCAAAAATGGAGACAGAGCTTAGTCTCATGCAAATGAAGGCAGAGCTTAGCCTTATGCAGACGGAAGGCAGATGATTAGCCTTATGCAAATAGGAACAAACATCAAATGCTAGTAGAATTTCTTAGCTGGTAATAGGTTGTGGTATTGCGATTGTTGCGAGAACTGTGACTATGGAGCATGTTCGTCCTTTTGTGCTGATAGTAAACTTTGCATTTGCGACTGTGTTGAAGTTTGTGACTTCGAAACCTTTTTTTTTTTATTCCTGCATCCAAATAAAAATCGTGAGATCTGTAGGTGGGGAAGGTTGGTTCGTATCTCCGTTGGCTTTACTTGCTTCGCTCTACTTGGTCTGATGATTTTGTTTGTGTCATCGGGGTAGCGCTTGGCTAAACAGAGCTATATTTTGAAAATGTATGCATGATTTTGCAAAGACATAGTATAAAATATGTTTTAAGAAATTTAATTGAACCGACGACGGTGACACGGTTCCAGACGTTGCAACCTCATGCTACGAAATTTTGAGGGTCCTTCTCAAAATTCTTCCCCAGTTAGATGGTTGACGATTCTGACCATTGTACATGTTGCGATCAGCTGAACTTACTTCGTAATTTTGAGGGTCCTCCTCAAAATTCTGCCCCAGTTTCCAATTGTGGGGGGAAATGAGATTTTTATTGAATTGTGACCGAACCCATAGGGCTGCCTACGTATCCCCTCTTACGGGAACCAGGTCGGGCAGAGTTCAGTTTACATCATAAAGAATTACACATAGTAACACTTGACTCCATCGGAATTGATTGGTTTTGGCAAGACTTCTCCGTCCATTTCTGCAAGTATGAGAGCTCCTCCCGTCAGTACCCGATGAACCATAAACAGACCTTGCCAGTTGGGAGAGAATTTCCTTTTGGCCTCATCTTGATGTGGAAATATCTTCTTTAACACCAACTGCCCTGGTGTGAACTGTCTTGGTTTGACTCTTTTGTTGAAGGCTCTGGTTCTTCTGTTCTGATAAAGCTGTCTATGACATATTGCATTCATCCTTTTCCCGTCAATAAGGGCTAGCTACTCATAACGACTTCTTATCCATTCTTCGTAGCTGAGCTCAGCTTCTTGTATGATTCTTAAGGAAGGAATTCCACTTTGGCAGGAATAACAACTTCCGTACCATAAACCAGCAAGTAAGGAGTTTCCCCAGTTGATGTGCGGACTGTGGTGCGGTATCCCAGTATGGCAAATGATAGCTTTTCATGCCACTATTTGTGTCTTTCTATCATCTTTCTCAATTCCTGCATGTAGTATCTTGGAATTCTTGGTAGCCCATTCTCCTTGTACTTGGTGTATTAGCAGGTCTGAATCACCAATTACTAGCAGCTCTTGAATATTTATGTCAATGGTCATGTTGAGTCCTAGGATGCAGGCTTCATACTCTTTAAATAATTAGGTGTATTCCTCTTTCTCTGATGGCAACACATGGATGTTGATGCGAGTTTCTTTGATAGTCTCTGAATCTCCCAGGTTGACTATCTCAGTTTCGTCCAGGTTGGACTTAGGTCTGTTCTCGAAATCCTCAACTTCTCTGACAATTTAATCGGGTATGAGATCCTCTTCTTCTGAATCATTGTCCTTTTGTTGCGTTGTCTCATTGCATGTCACAATCATTGGTTCATCAGGACAGGAAATAGTAATGATGTATAGATAGAAGTAATGAGAGAAAAATGGTAATAAATAAATACCGATTCGTTGAAACATAAAAGCGATTTTGATAATTTAAACAAACAATTTTGGAACATCGGGATTTTATTGGAAAACTAAAAATTTGAAAAGGAAATCATTAGCAAAAATGAAATAAATAATGTTGTTCAGCCTTGCTACCCGGGACTCGTCGAGCCCTGGATGGTCTGACGGTCTAATTCTTGAGGAATGTTCCCTTGCTCACAACTTGGCTGGTAGGGCCTTTCTCTTCCTCCTCCTCAACAATAACACAATAGTCCATGTCTTCATCTTCCAGGTTAGGTGGACTAAGAGGAGGAGAAGGTGGAGGGACGCTTGGATATTGTGTGATATGATGATGGCGCCAGAATTCACGAACCGACCTTTGGGGAGGGGAATAATCAAAAAGAAAGAAAGCAAAAACAAAAGGTATCTAAGTCAGTGAGGATCATGAGAAAATATTGCAGTATTTAAACACACATTGCAGGAATATAAAAGTTCCTAATTTGGGAGCCTCGTTGTGCCCGAGGTAGGCCTAGCGACAAGTTGATTTGGAGAACTTATATTCCAATAATTGCCTCATTACATTAATGTAAAAGTAGATAAATCAAAAACGACACCAAATAAGATAAGTCACTAATGGCACTTGGCCTTATTACATTTGAAAAAGCAGGTAAATCTAATCTACTTGGTCCTAGAAGGACCTTCCCCAGGCTTGATCTTCTTGGCTTTGTCAATCAGGTTCCCCAGGTCGTGCATGCCCAACAGCAGGTATCTTTGTCACCTGGCGAAAGGTCTTCCCACCAATCCAGCAACAATGGTGGTATTCTTTGGACCGTGCCGAACCTGGGGACTTCGTGCCTCATTTTCTGCAAAATAGATAAGGTTAGACCCTTTCCCCCTCCGGATTCAACTACTTATACATTAATGATTAGCATATTGGCATTTATTTCTCCAAATTAATGCACATCTCGTGATGTCTCCCGTTGGGATTACAAGAACCTAGGTAGACTCTTGTATAAGGCTGTCTTAAAGGGTTTTTATGCGGACAACATATTAACCCGGCTAGGTTTGACCATGTTGCATGTACAGTTATAATTAGATTAGGGTTTCTGTGGCATTTTAGACCGGTACCCTCAACCAGACAACTTGAGGGGAAAAGGCACGGAACCGTCGACTGCACCGATGATCGACTAGTTTTACCGCAAATAAGCCTTTCCAAATTTAAGGGGTGATATAAAATAAGAAGAGCGCAACCACTCATCAAGTGTTGCTATAGGATTTGTATAGGTACGAGTGGAATATGATGTTGAGCATGATTATGCAACAATAAATAAAAGCATGTGGTCATGTATTTGCACGTTATGAAAGCGGTAAATACAACAGTTATGATTGAAACGCAGTTACAAAGGGGGAAAAAAAGAAACATGTCAGTTTCATTTAAAAGAATAAATACTTGGGAAAGTAAACAATTAATTGCACATAAAGGGAAAGGGAAAATGGTGCAGGATTTAGCAAAATAAAGACAAATTCACAAAGCAGATTGAAATGGTAAAAGCCTAGAAGTCTCCATCAGAGTCGTCATATTGTTGTGCCCCCCTCTTTCCTCCCCTTTCGGATCGGTCAGGGTATTCGACATTATTGGGACAACTCGTTTCCTTTTGGGAAAGGGGTAAGGAATTGAAGAGTCGCCACCTAACGAGTTAAGGTGCGTTAGGGCACCTGCTAAAGGTCATTTACAATCACAGATTAGATAACCAAAGATAGGGTAAGGGCTTGAAATTACTTCAAGGGGAAGGTGTTAGGCACCCCTCGAAGTCCAAAAATGTGGTTCCTGGCCCAAACAAACTTTGTGAACATATAGCATATAAGCAATAAACACATAGGTAAATAGATGAAGGTTTTGAGAAAATTTGCAGTCCAAGAACAAATATGTGCTTAAGTTTAAAAGATTTAAAGTCTAAGCACATATATAAAGTTCTGGAGGTTTTACAATCTAAGCACACGTGTGTAAGGGATAGGGGTTCCTAGGTTGTTTGTCCTATAGGATCACATCAGTACAAAGCCAAGTAATCACTCCTCAGAAGAGGGGCTACTCGTGGCATTAGCGCACTGGATATCATATCCATGTCTACCCTTTTCCACCCCTTAGCAGTTATTAAGCGAGTTTATTTAACGACCTCTATGCATGTTGTTACCCGTCCTTTCTTAATGGCCCTGGAGGAATTTAGGACCTCTAAATATAGGTAGTTCTAGGCAAAACTCCCTAAGGTTAAAAGGATAAAATTCTAGGCGACAGGCAAGAACAAGTAGGACTTTATAAATAAATGCGGGAAAAGCAGTTTAAAAGGCTCAGATTTACCTCCACAGATATTGCACATAAACAATACGTCTCAAACACAAAACAAGAGGCAGTTTTATTAGACAGAATCCTAAGACAGGTTATCTAAGTGAATATCAATGCACAGAAGTATGCAACTTGTTTATAAACTCAATAGCAAGGACCTAATCAACTTGCCTACTGGTTTTTAAAAATAACTGTTAGCCCTTAGGAAGCAAACGCAATCAAAACAGTATTTATTTTTAAGAGATTGATTACCTAAGTCTTGCTTAGGCGTGGGGTTGTGCATAGTGACTACCAAAATTATTAAGCAGTTCAGAGGTTGTTTTACCTAAAACATGTTGTTCTAAGTGATGTAAATTTGATAATGCAGAGATAGTACCAATTTTTATTAAGAACAGACATGATAATCATATGCGAGGTTATTTTATACCTTTTCATGAATCAGCAGTTTAAACTAGGCGTAGTTAAGTAAATGTAAATGAAATCCTATAGCATGGTATCTAGTATGCACACGTGAATGCAGGGTGGCGAGGATATAATTTCAGGATGCACAGGATTCCTAAAGCATGATTTCTAAAATGCACAGAGAATTACAGAGTTGTTAAGCATGATTCATGAATGCACAGGAGTATTAATTTTATCGCCTAAGGAGCAGGATTTCTAAGTGGTAGGCACAAGCATAAATTGAGGTATGTTGTATGTTAAAGCAGTAAACATGAAAAAACCTTAAAGACAAGATATCTAATGCATGTTTGGCATGTTGATCCTAAGCATGGATTCTGATGCAGATATAGAAAATGTAAAGCTTAAGGCATGATTTCTACCCAGTGGCATTGATAAAATTATATGGCTATCCCCTCCCATATCACTAGCCATCCCCAATATTCATTTACTAAAAAATATGTGAATAAATTACGTAAATAGATAAAGGAAAAGAAGAAGTTAAACTATAGAGAGCCTGAAAACTGGCCCAGACTTCCAGAACCTCAAGTGCCCAAATGTTTCATAGCCTTTCTCATATCCAGGTGTGTCAGAGTTCCCTAAGGACCTCAAGGGATCCCGGGCAGTGCTCACACCCAGATTTCATAACCATAATTAAGTAAGTGCAGTGTGGAAGGGCCAACTCTAATGCATCATAGTTCAGAGGGATCTCATAGGGATCCATAAGCAGTCACACATTAGAGGGGCATAACTTAAATATCTAAGAGTAGAGTGAGAGTGCTTGACATAGTTTTGAAGAGATTGAGTAGGAAAACAGTTTGAAAAGAGACTTGTTTGAAAGATTTGGTAACGAACTACAGAGTTATGTAGTAAAATAGTTTTGAAAAGAGAGTAGAGCAGCAAGCAATAGTCCAGACATAGCACCCAAAACAGGTTCATACACAGCCAAAGAACATATAACCAAGGCAGGTTCAGCAACACCAAACAGGGGTAATGGGGGATTGGGGACACATAAGGCACATAGATAAGAACACAGTTCCAGGAACACTTAAGTACAGAATCAACAATATGCTAGGGGGAATCCAGGGATCAAGGATATAGCATAAACTTAGGATTACTCAGAACCGAATAACATAAGGTTCAAATTGTTTTTCCACAAAAAAGTTCATGCCAATAATCAGAGAAGCATAAGTAAGGCAGAATCATATTGAGGTATACTAAAAGGGGGATAGCATTTCATAAGCATGCTTAGTCTAAGGGAGGGATGTACATAACATGCTAAGTGAACAACAGTACAACCAGGTCAAGTGCAGACATCACAACAAAACCATAGGTAAAAACATATTAGAAACAAGATGAATTGAAGTACTAAAAGAAACATATTGTTTTTGAAACTTAAACTGAAATTAGGACATACCAGTATATGAGATAGCAAACACAGAATGAAGAGTAATGGGGTAGAATAATCAGCCTTGGCTTACAGCTGGCTGATAATAGCAAGTAACCAGAAGGAGAGCAGAAGAGAGTATTTGTGTATACGAGAGAGTTTTGAGCAATGTGTTCATGTGTTTGAATGAATAAGGCAGTGTATATATAGTTGAAGACTAGGTAGAAAATAAACCATAGTTAAGCAGTAATTATGGAACTATGTACCAATTAGAATCAAATCAGTATAAGTACTCCCTTTAATTAAGGAGTCAGCTTCAAACGGTAATATGCAGATAATAAATAAGGAAGGAAATCATATAAGGCTGAATATAGAACATAAGGAAATAGTGCCAGCATAGCATAAGTATAGAACATGTAACAGAGGCTAGGTTCAACATATTCTAATTAAGGAAAATACTTAAGATTCGGTTGACAGCATGTTCGACCATAGATTAAGGTAAGAAAATATCTTAAAGGTTAAAATCAGTAGAGAATATTACAAAAAACTAGTGAAGGATCAATCACAGAGATTCAAAGATTCAAAAATAGCAACTAGTACTGATTTAGGAGAAATTAACACAAATTTATGAGAACAAGCGGAATAAACACATAATAGGAAAAATCAGAAACCCTAATAGGCCAAATAAGGTAAAATCATACAAAATTAGGGATTCACTTAGAGCATAGTACGAATTGGCAGAATAAACATGATATAGGCGGAAGAATTAAAGAATCAGAAACCCTAATAAGTAAAATAGGGTAAAATCACAGAAAACTCAGAACGAATTCATAAATAACAGACATGCTAATAAATCAGATGAACAAGCAAGCAAGAACAGACTCAGAACCCATGATTAAGACCAAGAAACTTAGGGTTTTAACATAATAAGTCAGACAAAAGGGGAAAAACTTAAATAAACGTTTAAACATAGTGAAAATCATCGAATAATACTAAAATCAGAAGGAAAACCCATTCTGAAAAGGGGTTAAGAAACCCTAGTTTGAAGATGAAGAGCCGTTTTAGAGAAATCGGAAAGCTTTTTAAGGAAAACAGCAAAGTAACTCGGAATATGCCCAGATCTAAGAAATCAAGCATTAAAATTAGGGGTTCAAAGAGAGAACCTAAGGAGAAAGAGAGAATCGGCTTAAAAACCACAGGTTCTAGCCGGAGATGGGAAGATCTTACTCGGACGGCCATGGACGGCCTGAGAATGACATGAAAACCATGGGAGGTGAGTGAACCGCCTTCTGGTTCATTTGAAAACCTCAAGGCAGCAATAACGCGGTGTAGGAAAAGAGCCATGGAGGCTGGGATGGTGGTGAGACCACCATAGTTACCGGCAAGTCGACGGCCGGTGAGAGCTTAGGTTTAGCAGAGAGAGTTTGAGAGATGTGTAATGGCGGAGTGAAAGAGAGAAAATGAGAGGGGGAGGGAGGTAGTCTCTAGGGTTAATTAAGGAAAGGGGAGACCTGGACTGTTGATTAAAATTGATCAACGGTCCAGATTAAACAAGGTATTGGGTCGGGTAGGATATTATATTGGGACTGGGGTATTTGGGCCATTTTTAATCAGACTTGGGTCTGGTTTAATAAATGAAATGAAAGTGGTTATTTTTTAAATACCCAATGTAAATTAATTAAAATAATTTATAAAAATAGTTGTTAATTATAAAAAATGAATTTCATGCGTAGAAAATAATTAAAAATAATTACTTAGTATTTTAAAAATACAAATGATTAATTTCTGGATAAAAATAATATAAAATCGTATGATTGGGTTATAAAAAAGGTACCAATTTGGCTAATTATGAAATAATTTTGTCTTAATAGGACCAAAAATAATTAATGAAACCAAGAAATGCTTTTGAAATCATTTGTAATGTAATTTTATAATTATTTATTGGCAATAAAATGCTGGATAGATTAACACAAATATAGTGTAATTGTGAAAAAATATCAATTGCTATTGATACATGATTTTGAAGCTATATATGCAAATTTAAAATATTTTGAGGAAAAATTGGGTATCAACAATTATCAGGAAAGGTAAAACACATAAAAAAAATTAATTTTTTCTCTACATTTTCACATATCAATAAATGAGCTAATTGTTTAATTATGCATGAATTTGTAGGTATATTCTAATGCTTGAGGTGTTTGATAAGAAAGAACGTTGTTATGTTACACTGTTTGAATCTACAAGCAACGTATATTAAAATTTTAAGAATATCTAATACTTTCTCTTGAAAGGAAAATAAAGAGGCAAAATTGGTAAGAAGACAAAAATTATAAAACGTTTATCGTTGGTTGTAGGAAAAGAAACTTACCCTCTATGTAAGTATCTTTTTATAAATATTTTTGGTTCTTATTAGGAAAACGCTATTTAACATAAATTTAAAATTTTAATTGATGTAGAACTCCTAAATATCAGGGAATAAAGAAATATTTAATTACTACAGTTATATTTGATAGTAAAGTCCTAAATATTAAAAAAATAACTAAATTATAATTTTGTCCTTTATAAAATTTATTTTTAATGGTAAAAAATGCTACAAAAAGTATATGGAAGTTTTTGTATTGCATAACTTCAAAAACTAAGAAGAAGGATGATGTGACCGATTCAATGTATTTTTGATCATCTAGAATTTGTATGTTTTTGGAACATCAAGAATAGGTAGGATATATTTAAATAATACTTAAAAGGGTCGGATAACAATAATAAAACAAATTATAATTATGCTAGATAGTACAAATAAGAAAATTTTATATGAGAAAAAATCTTTTAAAAAAGTTTAATTCTGAAGTCCTAAATATTAGAAAAATAATTAAATAACTATTTCAAAATCTCAAGAAAATTATATTGACTATTTTGTCCTATATGAACTTTTTTGTCTAAGGAATAAAAAAGACGAACGATATTTCGTTAAGGGGCTTTATGCTTATAAAATAGTATAGATATTTTTAACATAAATCAAACACTACTAAACTTAAAAGGAGTCCTTAGTTGGGAGAAATGAAAAGAAGTAGTGACAAAAGTTTGTTACTTTAATAATTTTTCAAACGTTGTTTTCTTTATTAATAAATTTGTTATGTTACGTTAAATAAGTAAGGAAGGATTTATATAAGATATTTAATATTAAAAAATTGTACGTACTTTAAATAAGGAAAGAATTAGTGTATTGATTAAGTTTATTTGAAACTCCTAAATATTAGGAAGAAAACTTAAAATGACAATTTTGTCTAATATAAAATTTATTTTTAAGGAATAAAAAAGACAAATAACATTTCGCTAAGGTCCTTCATACTTCAAAAAATGGGGCGATCGAGATGGAGGACGATTTATTGTGGAGAAGATGAGGAAGTTGAAAAAGTTGCTGCAATTGAAATAGTAGATAAAGAGATAAAAACAAGGAACAACTTTTGCTGGCATAGCATATATAATATTTAGATATCAATTTTACTCGGTGTATTCTTTGTACTGCGTGTGTTTTAGCTGAATTAGAATATGACATTAACTACTAATTGTATTCCACACGATATTATTCATTAACCACATATGGCAAAACAAGGTATATATAAACATAATTAACAAATTATGTTCTTTATAATTTTGTTAATTACGGCATTAATTTTTAAAAGAATTATTTCTTTCTATATTTCTATTATATAGAAAAGCCTTGACGGTCGGCCAAGGATAAAGTGGTATTTTACATAGCTGATCTTAAATTAAATTTTTATTGCTCTTATAGAATACGCATCCTTCCTCACATTCTTCCTTCTAGAATCCTCTTTCACTATTACTGTGTTAATCATCTAACACTTGTTAATGAGTTTAAGCTGTAATTGTCTGTTATTAGTAGTAGACATCTCTCACTAACCTTTTCTTATACTTCAAATCTTCTTTTAGGAATTTTGCTTTTTATTATTGTGTTTCACAATTTGGGATAAACTTGTCTTACTGCTTCTTGCTAAATGAACTCTTGAAGCAACAATCATGTACTAGGACAGAGTATTCTTGGAGCTTTCGAACTGCTGAATGACAATATTGAGGTATACCCTTTCAATTGTTATTTTGAAGGGTTTATATATTATTTTTTTCTTTTATTTATTTATTTATGATAATTAGTCAGTCGAAGGTCGATTCTCTGCTAATTTTGAGGTATAACCCCTTTTGAACGTTGAATTTTTTAAGGTTTAAAACAAGTGAAATTTACTAATAGATGATTTAAAATTCTGATGTATAACCCCTTTTCATATTTTTGTTTGCATTGTCGGACTACATTGCACATTGATTCTTCATCTGTTTTTATAGTCCAGTTCTTTTGCTCATTGATTATTGTGTGTTTTCATTGTTTCTCTTTTGATTCTTCTTTCAACCTCCTCTTGAATGAGGTTCAAGGTTGATCCCATGATTAGAAATGTTAGCTTCTGTACTTTTGATTCCTTTATTTTATTATTTTAACTATTAAATATTTTTAAGAAATCCCATAATGTGTGTAGTGGGTTGTCAAATGTCAATGCATAGTTAGTACAGTGTATGGGATTTTAGGATCATAAAGGTGATAATCAGTAGTAAGTTTTTGATGAATCATTTTTATAGTTTAACACTAAAAATTTTAGGAGACCGTGTGGAGGTTGTTTATCTTTACGTCATTTTCTTGAATAGCAAGAATAAGTCATTATGGATCAGTTACTTTACCTATCATGATTGTTGTTAAATTAAGAACTTTATACTGCATTTCAATATGAGTATTTGTTTTCAATTCACACCTCAAAGTATTCATTTTTACCAAACAAAAATCATGGATTTAGTGGTACGATGTCTACCTATTTGAACTTGCAGGATGTGCATGTGATATTTTAACTATAATTTAGCTTATCTACGTAACCAGTACTCACATAAGATATTAAAAAGTAGAATAAATGATTTTATGCCTTGTTCTCTCTTTTCTTTTAAAAAAACATGATTAACCTATTGACATTTTTCTATGACAATATATTCAAGTCCTATTGGTTATAACTGAACGATCAGTTATGCAAAAGAATAACATGTGCAACATTGGGTACTACAACAAACTGTAATTCAAGTTCATGATTTTCGAAAAAATTACAGAATAGTAATTATGGAGTTAAGATTGTTATTCTTTTAATATAGCAAAAGATCTACGAAGAGAAAATGATGCGAATGATTACAATAATACTTTGGTTTATATTGGATTGACTATTTTGTTGTTATTTCTTTTTTAATTGATGTTCAAGTTGTAACTACATGTCTAATGATTTGCTATTCTCGATTACATGAACCACATATGGCGGAGAAGAACACAATCAGCTCAAAATTTTCAAACATTTAGAGAAAAGGTAATTTCCTATTGCGGTCAACAGTGGAATACGACCTAAATACGAAGTTCATATGACTTAGAGTCAACTCATTAATTGGTCTCCCTGTTCTTTTTTTGGCTAAAAATATCCACTTGCTATTTCAGTGATTGAGTATAGAATAATGTATGAATACTTCTTTCTCCTCCATTTGAAATCATTAAAAATAAACTAAAAGTTGGCATGTGTACTGCTATAACTTGAACTTAGTGGGATCACCTTCCGTGAGTAAAATACTTATGTAGCTCATCTTATGAATACTACTTTTCTCTTGATAGTTTTTCTTATATCATCTCAATTATCGAAGTTATCATCCTTTGAAACCTCCCTACCTTACCTTATAAGTACAACATATCTCTTTTGATAGTTCTCCTTCACAATTACTGAAGTTATAACCTTTTCAAGTTGTATTTTGAGTCCTCTAGACATATTTTGTTGTTACTTATATTTACTTTTTTCCTTGACGCGCATAACATCTGGAATATTTGTAAATGCCTTTTCTTCTTATACTTTTAGATTTATCATTATTTTTCAGTATATTCAGAGCTTATATTTTTGTTGTTTGTGGATTAGTGTATCATTTTGTTTTATTTGTTTCCCATTTTCTGTAGCCACATGTGCAGGTACAACTTATATTTCTTCCTCCCTAGAAATACTAGCGCACATTCATAGTATTGTTATGTTTGTATTTTGTGCCCAGTTTTATGTCTTACGGAATAAGATCATATGTCCTTCTAAAAGTATTTACTTTCGATATCCTTGACACATTAAATTAATTAATGTAATGTATGTTATATAAAAATGTTTATATTCTACACTTCTACTTGCTTATGAAATTATTTTTAGCTTTGATTAATAATCAGTCCATGTACAAGGTTTCGAGAAATAAGGAATACATCAATGCCAGCTTGGAAGTGGT
Organism: Nicotiana paniculata; assembly: GCA_005239505.1. Taxonomy (NCBI): domain Eukaryota; kingdom Viridiplantae; phylum Streptophyta; class Magnoliopsida; order Solanales; family Solanaceae; genus Nicotiana; species Nicotiana paniculata. The sequence goes on along the minus strand of ML347759.1, from coordinate 27,898 downwards.
GTTGAGGTTGATCCACGAGCACATTCAGATGATATCCTAAAACTTATGATCGACCAATTCAAGATTTTTTTCCAGCTTTCTTAAATAAGCTTATACAACAATTCAAGACTTGTTTATGTAAACGAAACTAAGTGACCCAGCCTACAGGCTATGTGAAAGGTCAAGCTCCTAAGGTTTGGAGGAAAAGAATAGTAATGGAAGTCAGTAGGTTAGGTATTTGACATCTGATTCACCAATGTGCACCAACTATTTTAACTTTGCAACTTAATAATTAAATGAAGATTCATTTATTTTGTTAATTACCGAATGATGATAGCTAAGATGCAAGTTTTATCGTGGTATTTGTAATGGATACTACTCTGCAAAACTTGAGTGGTAATTACTACTCTGCAGAATTTGAGAATAATGAACCTTGAATATTCTATATTTGGGTAATGAATATTGGGATTAGCCCTTTTATATTGGGTAATGAAATATTAGTTACTTCTTACGGCTTCTTTGAGCATAATTAGAGAATCATAGTCTGTTTAAATCTACAATGTTAGGAGCACGGGCAATTCTCATCTAGTGTATAGATAAAGGCAATGTTTCTTATGCCATTCGGAGATTTAGCAAATATAATGCTTTAAATGCGTCAAAGTCAAATCATGAAAACAACAGTATATATGAAGAAGAAAATTCAGGTAAAATTATTATTAGCCTATAGCAGTTTCCTTGGCATAATTTACTTCAAGCTGTGCATATTTTAACATATTCAAACAGATCAATAATCACTGTCACACCTCTCTTTCTTCACACAACCTTGTTACGTGGTTGAGTTAAAAGAATTTTTCCAATTAAAATGACGTTTTAAAAAGAGATTATTTATTATTTAGAGTCGACACTTGAAATTGAGTTTTGGTGTTCCAAGTCACCTTTTATTGAATCCCTTATCAAAAGGAAGATTTGACTCCTAATTCATGGTCTACGGAAATAGAAGACTGAGTAAGGAATTCTGTTAACCGAGAGGAAGGTGTAAGGCACCCCTCGAGTCCCGTAGTTCTAGCACGGTCGCTTTATTGACTCATGTAAGGCTTAAATCAATTTTTAGCTATTCTTGTATTTTATTGATTATGGCTTATTTATTACCGCTTAATTAATTATTATATTTTATTAATTGTGTTCACCCAGATGCGGTACGCACACAAAGTGCTTCTTTGAAATTAAATGTTAAGCCAAGGTACGGAATGTACACATGGTTATGACATAATTATTTTAAATTTAACGACACCGAGGCGCGGAATGCGCACGTGATCCTTTTATTATTTAAGCATATCAATCCAAAATTCGGGTAAGAGCACATGGACTAATATTTAGATTACAACTAAAGTTTTTTTTAGTTTTTTAGAGTATTCCAATTATTTTGTCTCTTTTAGATTCGAGATATATATTTATATATTTATTAAGATCGTTTTGCCAAAGCTGTACGAACGCATACCTTTTTAATTTTGAAACTTGTAATTTTGTCACGTGAACGTATACATAATCACGATATTAGCTTAAAATGCGCCTAAAGCACTCTAACGGTGTTCATTCTTTTTCCTGAACTTGTTTGAAATTTCATGTGGAAATCATAGATTAGGGAATTTAAACTAAAAAAAATGGATTTTTGATTAGTCGACCATGACTCGACTTCGATTCAACGCCTTCGAATATACCAAGTTAATTAGCAGTGTTATTGAAGAACCAAAATGGACATTAAACCGTAAACCTCATTCCTATCCCAAACTTGTATTATATTTCCAAACACCAGGGACCCATTTGTTCTTTCCAAATTAATCCTTTAGCAAATAGCCTAATCATTCTCTTTAACTTATTTCAAATTGTTGTTTCCCTTTTTTAGATCTAACAACAGATTTTTTATTACTACACATAACATGATTTATAAAACTAAACAATGTGTTTTAAAGAAAACTCTTAAACAGATTTATAATTCTAACACACTTCTCACACCTAATGACAAAGAACATCATTTAATTTTAATTCTTGTAAACAAAATTTCAGTAAACATCATAGCAACAAAATCAAAAATGTTAAAGAGAGGAAAGAAAAATCCTATATTAGTTGATAACTCCAATTCAACGTATAGTAAGACTCGCAACAGGACATGGACCGAAAATTCTCCTCGAGAACTCTCAATGAACCCCAATCGGAAAACTGGCGATAACGAAACCTTGAAACCTCACCGTAGAACTCGAACGGCAACCTAAACCTGATTATCCACTGCTTCAAGGAAGAACCACGTTGTTTTTAAGTGTTGTTTCTGTTGCCTTTCCAACTGTCTTTTGGTGGCACTTTAAGGACTATGTTGAGTTGAATTTTGGAGTGATGTTAATGACCAAAAGAAGTGACTGGTTTTCATGTATCTCTCATAATATTTGGATGGAGCAAGATGGAATTATGGGCTTCCACAGTGATTATGAACAAAAGAGACAAACTTTTGTTTTTGATTTGTGAAGATGAAAGAGCTTCTTTTAGATTTATTTTCTTTTTTCTGTCTCCCTCTCGTTCTCTTGTTTTCCTCTTTTTAATCTTTTTCGTTCTTTTCCTTTCTTTTTTTTTTGCCCCCCCTCCCTCCCCTCCCCCCACCCACTCAATGTGATATATATCCCTTTTATAAAGGAAATATGAGTGGTATGTAATCATGTGCAGAGAAATTAGAGTTGGAGTTGGAGTGGGAGAATGGAGTTGAGAGGAGAAAATCATGGGGAGTAGTTAGGATAATAATTTTTGAATCTTTAAGATTTATTCCTTTTTTTTAAACTTTTTTTTTCTTCTTCTAATTCTTAGATAAAAGATGGTAAAGTATATATATATATATATATATATATATATATATATATATATATATATATATATATATATATATATGNATATATATATATATATATATATGGAGTATCTTTTAATTAGAATTTTAATAAGTAAACTATTATATTTTTTGTATAATTTAAACTATAGTGTAAATATTGAGTTTTCTTATTTTATAGTTTCCTTTAAGTCTAAAAGTAAGTTGATGTATATATATATATACACACTCTTTATCTATGTCAGTATTATTATTATTTATTTATTTTAATTAAATAAAATCTACTAAGTTTAAGATAAAAGTTTAAAACATCAATATTAGGCCAAAAAGGAATATTTACACTAAAATAGTACAACATTTGAGTGTGGTAAAAAATTAGTTGTTCACAGTATGCCCCTCTTTGCCTGGAAACATGAAGAGGTTTCAGGCAAAGAAAATGAACAAGGTGATTGATTTTTGACCTCACTATTATTTAACAAGGAAGAGAAGATAAAAGAAAAGGATGTGATCGAGCCTTGGTTTTAGGCCGCCTACATATCCCGGGTTATAAGGGAATCAAGTCACGTGTAGTTCAAGTGGAAGATGAGTGATGGAGTATGCTTAGAGAGAGAGCCGAGTGAAGTTTCGTCGAGGTTCTGATCCTCGGTTTTGACTATTACATCAAAATGAAAAGAAAATTATTTACTCTTGAAATCTAAGAGTTACAAAATTCCTATCTAAATGCCATCTGGAGTCTTGTCTTGATTCTTGACTTGCTTCTCCCATTGACTTTATATTGAAACTTGATGCTCTCGATGCGACATGCTATGAAATATTCTCACAGGCTTGTTTCTTGATCAGATGATGAGAAGATGGATCTTGAGACTCTGTGCCTCCGCATGCATTATGTCCAAGCTGGTTGCGGCTGGTATGGAGATCAAATGTTCCACTTTCTTTGGCAAGAGATGGAATCTTTTTTTTTTTTTGCGCATCCAATCCGTGCTTTGCAGAAAAACCTACAAGCCATCACAAACAAACAAAACGAACAAATTCCGCTCCAGTTTGCACTAGGAAATTTTTTTGAGTTATTGAAAATACATTAAACTATATTTGCTATATATATATATATATATATATATATATCTTTTTTTTTTAATAAATAATAGGAGATGTCGTACCCAGTGTTAACAAGAAATGAAGGCAACCAGGGATGTAGTACCCTGTGTTGACAATAAGATGAGGCTCGTGGGACTCGAGGATGCTACTAGGGAATGTCGTACCGTATGTTGGCAACAAAATGCAACCAGGGGATGTAGTACCCTGTGTTTGGAAATGAGATGAGACTCGTGGCTCACTGAGATTCTACTTGGGAATGTTGTACCCTATATAGGCAGAAAATAAATGCAGCCAGGGGATGTAGTACCCTGTGTTGGCAATAAGATGAGGCTCTTGGCTCTCTAAGATTCTACTAGGGAATGTTGTACCGTATGTGGATAGAAAATAAATGCAGTCAGGGGATGTAGTATCATGTGTTGGCAATAAGATTAGGCTCTTGGCTCTCTTAGAATCTACTAGGGAATGTTGTACCCTATGTAGGCAGAAAGTAAATGCAGTCAGGGGATGTAGTACCCTGTGTTAGCAATAAGATGCAGCTAGGGAATGTAGTACCCTGTGTTAAAAATAAGATGAGGCTCATGGCTCGCTGAGGTTCTACTAGGGAATGTCGTACCCTATGTAGGCAAAAAGTAATCCGACCATGGGATGTAGTACCCTGTGATTGGCAATGAAATGAGGCTCGTGGCTCTCTGAGATGCTACTAGGGAATGTCGTACCCTATGTAGGCAAAAAGTAATCCGACCATGGGATGTAGTACCCTGTGATTGGCAATGAAATGAGGCTCGTGGCTCTCTGAGATGCTACTAGGGAATATTGTACCCTATGCATGCAAAAAGTAATGCGACCAGGGGATGTGGTACCCTATTTTGAAGATAGGGTATTGATTCCCTATAATGAAACTAAGAATAACATGATTACATGTATATTAGAAGAATACTAAGGATTTGAGAACTTCTCTTGGTGGTGTTCGTCTTTTCACGAACTGTTTCCTAAAATTGTCGTGTTCCTGTTCTGAACCAAGAAAAACTTGTTAGTTTTAAAATGGTGGTCATTTTGTGGCCTTGATTTCTTGGGCGACTTGACCTTGCGTCCATTACACTTGTTAGAAACACTGACTCCATCGATGGTTCGTGCAAATTGCCGGGAGATGCTGTCATTACTTCCCGGAGATCTTCTTTCTCAACATCAAAACCTGACTATTTTGCGCTTATCACCATTTGTGTTTACGGTGCAAACAACCTTGCTCCCAGAACAAATTTTAACCGAGTAACTTTTGTTGACCCTTGACACATTGTTCAGTCCTTCAAGCCTTTTGCTCGTCAGGAAAAATCAAAGATGGATTTATGCCTTTGCCCATGCATGTTCATGCCCAAAAAGTTTTGCTTCATATAACAGGGAAACTGTAACCAATTTTGTGGCCTTTTCTTTGCTTTGCTTTGATAAAATTAGACTGAAGAGGACTCAAAAAGAATAGTACGAGAGAAAACAAGAAAGTGAACTAATAGGTATTACAACTTAGTCAAGAAGTGTACCTTTCAAAGAACAAAAATAGAAAAGACTTATCTGGAGGAATATGCTGACTTCAATGAACATGACATGCACTTTGGACTGGATGCCCGATCCGTCTGAACTGTCTAATTCTCAAAATTTGTTGTAAACTTCACCTTGAAACCGAGTTCTTTGTCTTAACCATGCTTGTGCCGGGATATATGAAGACCTGAATCGATCAACGATGCCCTTTGTGGGTTTTCACCAATTGACCTCTCTCATTTGCCTCTCTCTCACCTCATTGTCGCCTTATAGTGCCCGTGAGGGTTTTCACCAATAAGACTCTCTCATTTTATTTTTCTCTATTTACAATGGCAGAGGCATTGCCCGTAGTATACTGACTTAGCATTCTCGAAAGCTGATCAGAAGGTCTTAATAGGGAAAGGTAAAAAGAACTACTCAACTGAATTACAACTTTTGGAACCATTTTGACGAAAAAACCGTTGAAAAATAAAATAAAATCATGCTCCAGTTTCTTTGATTACTGGGAAATATGAAAAAAAAATTTAGTGTGACCGAAACCTAGAGTGAGGCTGCCTACGTATCCTTTGGGAATCAGGTCGGACGTTGTTCAATTAACATGAACTTGTTTTGATGATTTTCTTTTCTCTTCTTTTTTTTTGATATTTTTTTTTTGGATTTTTTTTTTGCTAAGACCAAGTACACTGGTTCCAAAAGAGGGTAAAACAAAGAAATATAAACAAGGCTTCAAAGGGATAACTAGGGTTGATCAGTGTTTGGGTAGCGAGAATGATAGCCTTTCGTCATCCCAACCTGAGATTGCTAAGTGTAAAAATGCCCCCACAGAGGCATGTCAGACATAGTATCTCTTGACCGCATATGCATTGACAGATATATCAGTCACCTTTTCTTCTATATCTGCCAAGTGTATAGCTCCTTTTGACAATAATTTCTTGACGAGGTAAGGACCTTGCCAATTCGGGGCGAACTTTCCTTTTGCTTCTTTCTGGTGCGGAAAGATACGTTTCAAAACAAGTTGTCCTACCTCAAATTGTCTTGGGCGCACATTCTTGTTGTAAACGCGTGCCATTCTTTGTAGGTATAATTGACCAAAACAAACTGCCGCCAAACGCTTTTCATCAATTAAACTCAACTATTCCAATCGGGACTTGACCCAGACAGTGTCTTCGATCCTTGCTTCAACAATGATTAGGAGAGAGGGAATCTCAACTTCTTGATTCATTATTTCGAGATGTATATTTCTTAAAAAATGGAGCAATGGGGTTCACAATTCCCTGTAGAGAGGATCCTAATCCTTTTCCTTGTTCATAGCCGTTCCTCAACATCAGGGAAGCTACCATCATAGATGTGACTGAAAGACGGGGATACGGAATTGGTTTTCCTTCTTCCACTCGGTCCACCTCAATCACCTCAAATGCTTGATATATGAGGGATTCACATCCTTCCTTGGCCTCGATACATGGAATGGACGGGTCATTATAGACGGATGAGTCATCCTCCCCATGAATAACAATTTCTTGCCTGTCATACTCAAACTTGACCATTTGATGTAGGGTGGATGGTACGACTCTGTCCATCTAGATCCACGCCTTCCCAGAAGAAAATTATAGAAAGTTTTCATATCCAACACTTGAAATACAATGTTAAAATCAACCGGGCCAATTTTCATGGTGAGTTCGATCTCCCCATTAGTGTCTCTTCTAGAACCATCAAAAGCTCTGATGCTGACGCTACTAGTTCTAATTATGTTAGTGTCAATGTTCAGCTGTTGTAGTGTAGAAAAAGGGCATACATCTAAACTTGAGCCTCCGTCAATCATGACTCCTTTTACGTAATTCCCTTCACACTTGACCATAAGATGCAAAGATTTATTGTGCCCAGCCCCTTCCTCAGGCAAATCATCATCGCTAAAAGAAATCTTATTCACTTCAAAGAATCAGCCATTTTTTCTAGTTGATTCACCGGTGTCTTTTCTGAGACATATGCCTCGTTCAATGTTTTGATCAACACACGACGATGTTCTTCCGAGTGCAAAAGCAGAGATAACAAAGATATCTGTGCAGGGGTTTTCCTTAGTTGGTCAATGATTGAGTAGTCCTGCATTTTCATCTTCTTGAGGAATTCCTCTGCTTCTTTTTCTGCAACTGGTTTTTTCACTGGAAAGTGACTTTCCCTAGCTTGCTTAGCTTTTCTCAATTCCTCTGGTGAAGCGCACCTTCTAGAGCGGGTCAAACCCCCCATTTTATCTGCTTCTTCAAATATCTATTTTCCTTTGTATGTCATGAGAGTCTTATTATAATTCCAAGGAATATCTTTTGTGTTTGTCACTGGAAGCTGTGCAGCAGGTCGGATCACAACTGGCTCTGTTATATTTCTCAAATCATTATTTGGAACAATATTTTGAATGCCCCCAGGGATGTAAAGTTTTGGCCCACCCAATTGAACCTCAACCTTTTTTGTGCTTCCAGGGACATAGAATTTTTTTTTCCAGAACCTGCCAAGTTCAAACTTGAACT
>ML347759.1:0-19753 GCA_005239505.1 Nicotiana paniculata | reverse complement strand
ATGCGGCGGGCTTACTGTCACTTTTGGTTCTTGTGCTATGGTTCCAACAGCCATCTCTGTCTTTCCAGATTGCTTATAATCCCGATCATCACAAATCATCCCAATAAAATGTGTATTATGATGAGTTGGGAGTGGATTGTTTGTGATATTAGGAGTATCCTCATTGTTTTTCACCACAATTGTCTTTGCTTCAATCAATTTTTCAATGGCTTTCTTTAATGTTCAAAAAATTTCGGTACTATGACCCTGGGTGTTGGAGTGATACTCACATCTTGCATTTGAGTCAAAACCTTTTGAATTTGGATTCACATAACGCGGCATGACAGGTTCAATCAGCTTCAACTGCATCAACTTTCGAAATAGGCTCGTATATGATTCTCCAATTGGGGTGAACTCTTTCTTTGGCTCCTCCTCTCTCACATATCCTTGTCGGGGACGAGGATTATATGATGCCTGAAAATTCGGGCGAAGTTGACGGGAGCCTTGTGGAATCGGTGTCCGTCATTGCTGGTGATTGGGAGGCCTAACATAAGCCTAGCATTAAACACTGTGTATTGTTGTGGGGGAACTGAGTATCGGGGACCCTGAGGTGGATAGTAATGTTGAGGAGAATTGGATTGTCCTTGTTGGAGCTGCATATAAGAAGGAACTACCTCTCTTTGAACTCCTCCGAACCCAGATGCCATCATGGATCCTTCCTCTTTTTTTTCGATTTCCGAAACTGCCTGACCCGCTTTGAATTGCTTGCGTGGTAGCCATAAGGGCTGTCTGACTCACAATTTTGCCCGATTTTATGCCATTCCCAACTATTTCCCCGATCTTAATCGCCTCAGCAAAAGGTTTACCAATGGCGGCTAACATATAATGGAGGTAATCAGGATCCTGAGCTTGGAGAAAATAGTCAATCATTTCTGCCTCTTTCATTGGTGGTTTGACCCTAGCAGCCTGCTCTCTCCACTTGAATGCATATTCTCTGAAGCTTTCTGTTGGTTTCTTCTTTATGTTGATGAGAGAGGAACGGTGTTGCACTATATCAATATTGTACTGAAACTGGTGGACAAAATCTTGAGCCATGTCGTTCCACACATGCCAATGAGAGATGTCTTGATCTATGAACCATTCTGAAGCAATTCCAGTCAAACTTTCCCCAAAATAAGCCATGAGTAATTCTTCTTTGCCTCCTGCTCCCCTTAATTGGTTACAATACCTCTTCAAATGGGCGATGGGATCACCATGCCCGTCATACTTGTCAAACTTGGGGGTCTTGAAACCGGGTGGCAAATGGACATGGGGGAACATGCATAGATCGTAAATGACATCACTCTTGTGGCCTCCCAAACCCTGTATGTTTCTCATGGTTTGTTCCAAACTCTTCATCTTTCTAGTCATTTCCTCTTGTTCCGTATTCTTGTCAGGTTTTTCAGTCNGATCATTGTTGGACTTTTGAGCAAGAGCTGGTTGAGGAACAGTGAAAGTAGGGACAATGGGTACAGTATGTGGGTCATTTCTGAGGGATGCGGTTGGAGGACGTGGAATGGAAGTATTGGAGATAGTGGGAAGGTTAATGTTCGAACTGAATCCAGGTTGGTACAATGGGTTACTTCTTAGGGAGATGGGCACTTGATTTGCAACTGAAACATTATGAAGATTATCCGAAGTCCCTATGGGTAGTGGAGGCGGTGCCTGTCCATTCGTCCAAGCTTGATACATCTCTTCCAATTGTTGCTTCAACACTCTTACTTATTCAACCAATCCCGAACTTTGTTCGACCAATTGTCCATGGATATCATCATTATCTGACTCGTTCTCACTGTTGTTTGCCATGCTACTTTTTCCTTTTGATCTCGTGTTGTAAGGGTGAGTTTCCAGTTTAAACCACAAACCAACCACCTCTGTTTAACTATATCTTTTGAGATGACAAACAACAAACGTCTTAGAGTTAGGCATTTTGCAGATATTAATCACACATTGTATGTCATGCACCTGATACCATTTTCATTTTTAAATGAGTTTGGAAGGCTTCATGCTTCATCCCGGCTTATTGGTTTATTGGTTTTATTTTCATCTTGAATTTTAGCGCTCTCTTTTGTTTTCTTTCTTTTTTATTATTATTCAATGTTATTATTATTATTTTTAATTATGGTTATGATCGCATCCGATAAGGATTACCTACGCATCATGACGCCATATGAATCAGACCATTACGTAGTTCAGGAGGGAAATAACAAATTTTTTTTTTATTATTTTTTTTTTGTAAAAATAAAACAAACTAAAATATTTTTCAGCCAAACTTTTTTTTAATGAGAGAAAAGGAAATATATACAAACTGACTCTAAAAACATGATTGGAATAAGACAAACTTTGTTAAAAATAAAAGACTTCAAATATCAAATTAAAAATGCGAAAAATAAATATGAAACTAAGAACTAATAGACTGCACTAAAAATTTAATCTTCAATGGTCTTCTTAATTAAACTGATATCATCAATGATCTGCATCTCTTGGCCTCCACTCTCCCCCCAAAGTCTCGTACAAATTTTGAAACATCACTGACAACTGTGGGACGATGGAACGTGCCTGTTGACCAACTTCTTCATTGCTTAGATAGCGATGATGATCATGAACATATGCTGCTTTCTCTGCCAATCGAAGTACCTGCTCTCTGGCTTGCCCCATATTCACGTGACAATTCTGCAACCACATCTGGATAGTGTTGAGGGCGTGCCCCATCTAAGCCTCACATCCCTCATATTCTTCAATGCGACGGTTTAACACACCTCTCTCAATCATCCACTGACGCCGCTCTACCTTAAAATATGCGTGCTGATAACCCCTCTTCTGCCTTTTTATTTCTTCCAATTGTGCATAAAGTTGACCCTTTGAGCGTATCCAGTGTGCCCTTTCTCTTTCAAACTGCTCTTTCGGTTGATCAAACTCTAGTTGTTGGTGGTGCGCATCTTCTTCGATGATACTCAACTCTTCTTGCATCTTATTTTTGTTCGCCTCAACTCTTCTAACTAAACCAATCGTGTTTGCCAGTTCTTCTTCTAAGTGGGTTGCCACATTCTTAGCATGCTTTAAATCTTTATCCATGATCCCTAAGGCAGATTGATAATCTTTCTCAATACTTAAGGTAGATTGTCAGTTCTTATTGCTGGACTTGTTGTTTGGCTATGGTCATCTGAGCATGATCCAATTCCTCTTTCAGCTTTTCTATAGTTCTTTGATCATTTCTCCTCCTGTTCGACCCCTCAGGCCTATCTCTAAATGATGAAGGATCATGAAACCAAGTAATATACTCAGGGATCACCTCTCCACGATCTCGATCTTCTACCATCTCATTCAACTCCGAGACTTTATTTTCATACCATATTTTCATAATTTCTTCTTCGTCATGAGGTTGATCTTTACCAAAATCATAACAGAACTTGCTCATATCTCGTACTGGCGGCACCTCTTGTAGTCGTGCAAACTGGCGCATCACTCGAAGTGGAGCATAAGGCTGAACACCATCCAATCCTATAAGTACCAAATAAGAATGATATGCAGACTCACAAATGACCTCTTTAGAGGAAAACCAATCGTAGTTCCAAGTGATTCGTTTGGCTGACAAAGTAAGAAGCAGCTTTTTCCAGGCATCAATCCCTTCTGGTAAGTCACATTTGTCAATATTTTTCTGGTGATCATAAGTGCGATTGGGCCAGAGCTCACTAAAATTAGTGATACTAGGATGACGATAAAAATGCTCCAAAAACCATATCTGTAACAAAATGTTGCAGCCATCAAAGTTTCGTGCGCCCAATTTACATCTAGTTAAAGCACGGAAAATGGAAGAAAGAATCATAGGGACCAAAGTGTAATCATCCCTTTTTGAGGTCAGAGCCTCAACCACACCTGCCAAGCGGATGTCATTGCCTCCTGCCCTTTCCGGAAAAACTACACGCCCCAATAAAGCAACCATAAATGCAAACCTCCTGTGTATCTTCCATGTTTCCTTGTCTTCGTTCGATTTTAATTTTCCCACATGCCTTTCAAAATTGCATTCTAGGCCGTACAAATGAAACAAAAGTCCCAAGTTTACCCACTTACCTCCTAAACCTTCATACTCTCCGTAATTTATGTTCAGGAGCTTCAGAAACTTACCCTCATTCACATTCTTTGTTACAATGGGCCTTTGCCGGCGAAGATTGCGGCCCAACCCCTGGAAATGAGCGATTTCCTCCAAGGTCGGAGTCATTTCACAATCAGTAAAATGGAACACATTATTTTCAGGATCCCAGTGCGGAATCAAAGCTTCGATCACATCACTCCTAGGCTTGATCGTCATCATGTGAACCAAATGTCCCAACTACTTCTTTATCTGGTTTCGCTCATATTCCTTAAAATCTCTCCACCAATCCCACAACAATTGTAGTATCTGATCAACAATAAGAAAATCCAGTATTCCTTCTGACCTGGGCCTCTTTTCGGACTTACCTCTTTCTCTACTCATGGTGTACCTATTTATCCAGACACGGGATTAGTTTTTTAATCAAATATATTATTGACACAAAAAATTCGATTTCTCGGGTTTTGACTTTATAAAAATAAAAAATAAAACCAAATTGTAGGACTAAAAAAATTTGGTTAAATTAGTAAAATAATTATGAGAAAGAAAAGAAGACTCAAAATGAATATTCTTTTGTAAAAGTGAACAGAAAAAAAAAACTGGTCTCTTTTGTTAAAACGACCATTTTGCATTTTCGAGGAAGGTTTTAAGGCTATTTCGACAAAAGGACTGAACACATGGGCAAAACTGGTCGAAAGATTAAAAAAACCGACAAAGTAACTATATTATTATTATTTTTGACAGTAAGAGAAAAAAATAATAGTCCATATACAAATTTTTTTTGTTTTTTTTTATTATTTTTTTTTAAAAAAGAAAAAAGGGGTTGAACTTGATGAAGGTTGCCTACGTATCTCACATCCGGTGAGAATCAAACCTGCGTAGTTCGGTTAATTTTTAAAAAAATATTTTGAAAATTATGATTTTACATACTAGAACCCTTCAAAAAAAAATTTTAACAGTTTAATCGATCTATCCTAAAGCCAGTCAACATATCAGTTAAGCCTACCAAATAATGTTACATGTAGCACAGAAAAATGAACATGTTGGTCTGAAAAATTGGTACCTGTCCTAGGCGGACCCGGCCCCTGTGCCGAGTCCCGCTAAGTTCAATGCACATGATGCAAATAAAACGTAGCCTACTAGGTATATTCATTGCTTGTGGCTTGTTCTTCTAAGTTTTCAAATCTTAAAGGAGATGGTACCTAGACCTGGCTTACCTGGGCGGACAACCCGAGCCGAGGAGCGTCAAGCATCACCAGTAGTAGAACAACACTGGCTAGCTAACGGCTCTCCCGCCTAATCATGTGTGACTAAATCCTTCACCAGAAGCTGGTAGGCTAACTGGCTTTATCTCAAGACAGAGATTTTGTGATGCTGGTAAGCAAACACAACATAACTACCTATAAGAAGACTCAGAGGGGTGCGAGAGAGGATACAATTTATATCACAGTTCAAATAAATATTAAAGCGGTAAATAAGAGACAAATAGCACATTAGGCTCGCAAACACAATAATATTAGAAACGTGATAAAAGCAAAACAAGAGTCAATATACAAAGCTCGAATTCTTATTAGTTATCCCCAGCAGAGTCGCCAGAGATGTCACACCTCTTTTTTTCACACAACCTTATTACGTGGTTGAGTTAAAAGAGTTTTCCCAATTAAAGTGACGTTTTGAAAAAGATTATTTATTATTTAGAGTCGCCACTTGAAATTGAGTTTTGGTGTTCCAAGTCACCTTTTATTGAATCCCTTATCAAAAGGAAGATTTGACTCCTAATTCATGGTCTACGGAAGTAGAATACTGAGTAAGAAATTATGTTGACCGAGAGGAATGTGTAAGACACCCCTCGAGTCCTGTGGTTCTAGCACGGTCGCTTTATAGACTCATGTAAGGCTTAAATCAATTTTTAGCTATTCTTGTATTTTATTGATTATGGCTTATTTATTATTGCTTAATTAATTATTATATTTTATTAATTGTGTTCACCCAGATGTTGTACGCACACAAGGTGATTCTTTGAAATTAAATGTTAAGCCAAGGTACGGAATGTACACATGGTTATGACATAATTATTTTAAATTTAACGACACCGAGGCGCGGAATGCGCACATGATCCGTTTATTATTTAAGCATATCAATCCAAGGTTCGGGTAAGAGCACATGGACTAATATTTAGATTACAACTAAAGTTTTTCTAGTTTTTTAGAGTATTCCAATTATTTTGTCTCTTTTAGATTCGAGATATATATTTATTAAGATTGTTTTGCCAAAGTTGTACGAACGCATACCTTGATTTTAATTTTGAAACTTGTAATTTTATCACGTGAACATATACATAATCACGATAGTAGCTTAAAATGTGCCTAAAGCACTCTAACGGTGTTCATTATTTTTCCTAAACTTGTTTGAAATTTCATGTGGAAGTCATAGATTAGGGAATTTAAGCTAAAAAAATAAATTTTTGATTAGTCGACCATGACTCGACTTCGATTCAAACCCGTCGAATATGCCAAGTTAATTAGCAGTGTTATTGAAGAACCAAAATGGATATTCCAACCATAAACCTCATTCCTATCCCAAACTTGTATTATATTTCCAAACACCAGGACCCATTTGTTCTTTCCAAATTAATCCTTTAGCAAATAGCCTAATCATTATCTTTAATATATTTCAAATTGTTGTTTCCCTTTTTTAGATCTAATAACAGATTTCTTATTACTACACATGACATGATTTATAAAACTAAACAATGTATTTTAAAGAAAACTCTTAAACAAATTTATAATTCTAACACATTTCCCACACCTAATGACAAAGAACATCATTTAATTTTAATTCTTGTAAACAAAATTTCAGTAAACATCATAGCAACAAAATCAAAAATGTTAAAAAGAGGAAAGAAAAACCTTATATTAGTTGATAATTCCAATTCAACGTATAGTAAAACTCGCAAAGGACATGGACCGAAAATTCTCCTCGAGAACTCTCAATGAACCCCAATCGGAAAACTTGCGATAACGGAATCTTGAAACCTCACCGTAGGACTCGAACGACAACCTAAACCTTATCCACTACTTCAAGGAAGAAACACGTTGTTTTTAAGTGTTGTTTCTGTTGCCTTTCCAACTGGGTTTTGGTGGCACTTTAAGAACTATGTTGAGTTGAATTTTGGAGTGATGTTAATGACCAAAAGAAGTGACTGGTTTTCATGTATCTCTCATAATATTTGGATGGAGCAAGATGGACTTATGGGCTTCCACAGTGATTATGAACAAAAGAGACAAACTTTTTCCTGTCTCCCTCTCGTTCTCTTCTTTTCCTCTTTTTAATCTTTTTCGTTCTTTTCCTTTCTTCCCCCCCCCCCTCCCCTCAATGTGATATATATCCCTTTTATAAAGGGAATGTGGGTGGTACGTGATCATGTGCAGAGAAATTAGAGTTGGAGTTTTAGTGGGAGAATGGGGTTGAGAGGAGAAAATCATAGGGAGTAGTTAGGATAATAATTTTTGAATTTTTCAAGATTTATCCCCTTTTTTTAAACTCTTTTTCTTCTTCTAATTCTTAGATAAAAGATGNAAAGTGTATATATATATGCATATATATATATATATATATATATATATATGCATATATATATACACTTTATCAATGTGAGTATTATATTTATTTATTTTAATTAAATAAAATCTACTAAGTTTAAGATAAAAGCTTAAAACATCAATATTAAGCCTAAAAGGAATATTTATACTAAAATAATATAACATTTAAGTGTGGTCAAAAATTAGTTGTTCCCAAAGTTTATATATTACACTTTGGTCCCTGTTTTTATTACACTTAAGTATATTAGTTATTTACTCTTACAGATTAGCCCTAAGCTTAGGTCTTGTAATAGCAGTAGCGTCTACTGTTTCATTCATGAAATGCAAGATCCTTCTTAGCTTATCCTCTTCCTTTAACTTAGCTATTGAATTTTCTCATCTTCTTCGTAAAACTACATCAGTGGTATCAGAGCACTCTCCGTGGTTAAACACCATGTCTGGGGAAATCAAAGAGGTGCCCAATCGATTAGATCGAGTATCCATTAAAGTAGCAAATGTCAATTTGAGGCAGAATCAGCTGGAATCTGCCAATGAGAGGGATTTTCGAGAGCTGAAGGAGACCATTACAGCTGGGAGTAGCCCAATTCGAGGAAAAGAAGCTAGTTCAGTTGTGTCTAATTACATGATTTAATCGCATTATTAAACAAAAAATCAGGAAAAAATATTGGTCATTTAACATTTTTGGCTTTTAGTTTTAAATTAGTAATTTCATTAGTTTTAAGTTAATTAATTAATTAAATGTTATAAGTAGACAATTCAGTTTAATTACACAAATTAGATTTGATTTAGGACTTAATTTAGGTTTTTAATTAATTTATTTAGGATTTAAAATTAAAGAAAAGTCAAAAGAAAGGGCTTGTTTTGTGATTGAACTCGGACTGGGCCAATTTGGCAACGGCCCAAATACTTTTATTTTCGCCCAAGCCCACCCACCTAAAACCCTCACTAAATAATCCCTCCCCCTTTCATTTCTAACTCAGAGAAAATGCCATTAGGCAAAAAGATATAAAGAGGGAGAGGGGTGAGTGGGTTGGAGTAGCTTCTCTCACCGGCGCCGGACAGAAATTTGAACACAGAATTAACCGGAGAATAAACTTTTGGTGTGTCACTCCTCTAATTACAGGTTCTCACCATTGTTGATTCATCTTTATATAGTAGAGTTATATGTTTTGTAGCTTTCTTTTCTTTCCTAGTGTTTCTCTGTTTTCTAGACCGAAGAATATATTGAAGTACTTCTCTCTCGTTCCCAATTAGAAATGTATTGAAAATTTACCTACAGATTTACTCGTATGTTTTCAAGGGCAGTCTCCAGTTCACATATTGAATTTTCCATAATCCTCTTATGTTATACTCTTTGGCGTCTAGTTCATCGATTTTCTACTAACATATCATCTTTGTCTTTACTATGTGAAAATAAATCAAGTTTGAATTGTGTTTCAGAGGCTACTCTTGCCACCGCAATGGCACTACCCCTCAAACATTTAATTTTTCATTGCTATAGCACTTTGATATGATCCAGAGTAGTCTGTTCAGGCGGGAGTAGTACTTATAGCATTAATAGTGATACATGAATAAGTTAGTTATAGTATTTATGAAGTTTATATATTACACTTTGGTCCATGTTTTTATTACACTTAAGTCTATTAGTTATTTACTCTTACATATTAGCCTTAAGCTTAGGTCTTGTAATAGCAGTAGCGTGTACCGTTTCATTCATGAAATGCAAGATCCTTCTTAGCTTATCTTCTTCCTTTAACTTAGCTATAGAATTTTCTCTTCTTCTTCGTAAAACTATATTAGTGGTATCAGAGCAATCTCCTCTCTGTGGGTAAAGAACATGTCTGGGGAAATCAAAGAGGTGTTCAATCGATTAGATCGAGTAGCCATTGAAGTAGCAAATGTCAATTTGAGGCAAAATCAGCTGGAATCTGCCAACGAGAGGGCTTCTTGAGAACTGAAGGAGACCATTACAGCTGGGAGTAGATCAATTCGAGGAAAAGAAGCTAGTTCAGCTGTGTCTAATAAGGATGAACAATACTTTCCGACCGATGGGCCTTTTGGGATTTTGGGTATCGATGATCCCATTTCATTTCCGCCATTGAATTCTATTCCTAGAGGGAACAGACCCACGAATTTAACAGCTGCTCTGAATCGTAACCCCATCACTAGCCAGATGACACTATTTTCAACCTTACACTCCCATGTTTCTTCACACTTACCTAATTCTCAAACCCCAAGTTTCACTGTTCCATTGAATTAATAGATTTTGGCACCTGCTATCACTAACCCAGTTTTTTAACCTCACCCTCCCACTGCACCTAACCCTCAGTATACCACTCAAACTCTGGGAACCAATGGTAAGACCTCCTGCACCATTCCCTGCTCATTCACCAGCCCAGTACATGCACCCATGTCCTTGCACACACAACAAATACATGTGCCTCATGGTGCTTCTCAGTCCTTCCCAGGGTCTAATTATTACCACGTTGGTTGGAACAATCCCCAACCACGATCGATTCTAAGATAGTACAAAATTGGTTTTCCACGGTTTGGAGGGAAGGGGTTTAAAGATTGGTGGTACCAAATAGAGCAGTGTTTTTCAATGGATGAAGTCCCTCATCATGAGAAGGTCAAGGTGACCTCTATGCATTTAGATGATCTAGCTTTACAATGGCATAGGGCTTATATGAGAGGAAGAGCTCATTTACAGCTTCCCTTTCCTAGTTGGGAAGAGTACATTTGGGCTCTATCAGACAGATTTGGGACTGAGTTTGATGACCCTATGAGCGAGCTAGTAAAGCTTAAAAAAACTGGAGGGGTGGTGGAATTTCAGGAAGCTTTTGATAGGGCTATGACTAGGCTCAATCTGGAGCCTAGCTATGCTGTGAGTATTTTCCTAGAGGGGCTTAAACCAGAACTAGGTGATGCTGTGAGAATCCTTAAACCTTACTCCCTTCCACAAGCTTACCACCTAGCAAGACTTCAGGAATCCATCTTTTCCAAACAATCCAAATCTATGAAACAAGCAATCTTACACGCCAATTCCATACCAAACCATTTTATTTCCTCCCATAAGACTTCTACCAGTCATGCTAATCACTTACCTAAGCTAGTCTCACCAGTAGATGGGGATAAGTTCAAAAGGAGAAGATTGACTTCTATTTAACCGAATAAGAAGAGAGCCCAAGTGCTGTGTTTTCTATGTGATGAGAAGTTTCATCCAGGCCATATTTGTAAGAACAAGGCACAAGTGTATATGTTGGAATTAGTGGAAGAAATGGAGGTTGTTGAGGTGGAAGATGATTCACCTAATGAAGGACATGTTGCTGAAACCTGTGAGATTTCAATTCATGCTTTGCAAGGGACCCAGGGATACCAAACCATTAGACTCATGGGATATTCTCACAAGAAACCCTTGAGTATTTTGATTGATAGTGGATCCACACACAATTTCATGGATAGTGGATTAGTCACCAGGATGGGATGGAGAGTAGACTCCTACAAAGTATTGGATGGTAGTCTGGCTGATGGAAACTCTGTGCCAATTTTTGGGATGTGCAAGGGGTTAGAATGGTTGCTACATGGTACAGTCTTTAGGGATGATTTCCTACTACTTCCATTAGGCACTTGTGACATGGTTCTGGGGGTTCAGTGGCTTAGCACACTGGGAGACATTGTGTTTAATTTCAAACAACTAACCATGCAGTTTGATTATGATGGCAAACTGTTTGCACTGCATGGTATAACACCTAAGTTGAAAATGGTAGACTCCCCTTCTCTCCACAAGTCTACTGGAGACAATGTGCAAATGTTTATGATTCGAGTTTCTTCCCCAATGGATGAGGAGGAGCAGCAGTTGGGAACATAATCACTTGAGATTCAGCAGTTTTTGCAAGAACATGCTTTAGTTTTCCACGAACCTAAAGGGTTACCACCACTCAGAGATTGTTTCAACCACCACATTCCATTAAAAGAGCACACTTAACCAATCAACTCTAGACCATATAGGTATTCTCCTATCCAGAATGATGTAATTGAGCAGATGGTGAGAGAACTAAAGTCTCAAGGGTTAATTCAAAACAGTTGCAGTCCTTTTTCATCCCCTGTGGTCTTGGTAGGCATGAAGGATGGCAACTGGAGGCTCTGTGTAGACCACATGGCTCTTAATCATATCACAATCAAAGACAAGTACCCTATCCCTATCATTGAAGAGCTGTTAGATGAGTTTGGTGGTTCCCAAATTTACTCCAAGATTGACCTCAGATCAGGTTACCATCAAATAAGGATGGCACCTGAGGATGTACATAAGACTGCCTTCAGAACTCACTCAGGTCATTATGAGTACTTGGTCATGCCATTTGGCTTGACCAATGCCTCATCTAGCTTCCAAGGACTGATGAATCATGTATTTCAGGATTACTTAAGGAAGTTTATCTTAGTCTTTTTTTATGACATCTTGATTTTTAGAAAGAGTTTGGAAAATCATGTTAAGCACTTAAGGATCACAATTGGCCTTCTCATATATCACCAACTCTTTTCTAGGAGGAACAAATGTCAGTTTAATGTGATATGTGTGGAGCATCTTGGTCATTTCATCTCCTCTAAAGGGGTGGCTACTGATCCTAAGAAGATCCAGGTTGTTCATCAATGGCATACACCTACCACTGTTAAGCAATTGAGGGGATTCCTTTGTCCAGCTGGTTACTACAGGAGATTCATCAGGGGTTATGATCACATTAGCAAACCCTTAACAGACTTGCTAAAAAGGGGTCACTTCCAATGGAGTGAACAAGCCACTACAGCCTTCACTAGCCTCAAGGTGGCCCTGACCATTGCTCTTGTGCTGGCTTTGCCGGACTTCAACTCATTTGTGGTGGAAATTGATGCTTGTGATGTAGGAATTGGGGCAGTGATCATGCAATCTGGGCAACCAATTTCCTACCTCAGTAAGGGGTTATCTAAACAACACCAAGCCATGTCTGTATATGACAAGGAACTTTAGGCATTAGGGACGGCTGTTACTAAGTGGGGGCGGTATTTGATAGGTAGACATTTTGTGGTCAAGACTGATCAGAAGGCCCTTAAATTTCTGTTGGATCAAAAGTTGCAGACTGGAGCACAACTGAAGTGGATAACTAAACTAATGCAGTTTGACTTTGAGATTCAGTACAAGAAATGGAAAGAGAACAAGGATGTTGTAGCTCTATCTAGGTTGCCTGCATTTGAGTTAGCAGCTTTGACCTAATCTACAATAAGGACTGACCTATTGCAAACCATTGAGGACAATTGGAAGAGTGATCCTGAGTTGGTTGATCTGATACGACAATTGACAGATCATAAGGAGGAACTAAAGAGGTATTCCTACATTAACAAGCAACTAAGAAGGAAAGGTAGGGTGGTAATTGGGAATGACCATAGGTTGAGGCAGGAAATTCTGAACTTATGGCACACTTCTGTTGGTGGGGGCATTCTGGGATAGATCATACATATAGAAGAGTAGTTTCTCTCTTCTATTGGAAAATATTGAAATTGGATGTGGAAGAGTATATCAAGAAATGTGATGTCTGCCAGAAAAGCAAATATGATTCAGCTGCTTACCCAGAGCTGCTGCAACCCCTCCCAATACCAATTGTGGCTTGGAGTAGCATTAACATGGACTTTATTGAGGGACTACCTAAATCAAAAGGCAAGGATGTCATATGGGTGGTTGTGGATAGGTTAACTAAGTATGCTCATTTCATAGCCTTATCACAACCCTACTCTGCATTGGACATTGCTAAGTTGTTCATGGAACACATCTTCAAACTACATGGGATGCCCACTGATATTGTGAGTGATAGGGACCTTGTATTCACTAGTAAATTGTGGCAAGAATTGTTTGATATACAGGGGTTACTCTAAATACCTCTACTGCCTACCATCCTCAGTCTGATGGTTAGACTGAGGTTATCAACAGATGCCTAGAGACCTATCTTAGATGCTATTGTTCAGACTCTCCCAAGGATTAGGCACATTATCTGATTTTTGCTGAGTGGTGGTACAATACGACTTTCCACACTTCAATTCAGACTACCCCCTATGAAGCCCTCTATGGTCAACCCCCACCCTTGCATTTACCCTATATGCCTGGTTATTCTGGTATAGAGGAAGTGGATAGGAGTCTTCTTACCATAGAAATGAAGTTTCAGTTGCTAAAATTTCATCTCACTCGTTCTCAGCAAAGAATGGTGCAACAAGCTAACAAACATAGGTCTGACAGACAGTACAAGGTGGGAGATTGGGTATACTTGAAGGTGCAACCTTATAGACAGTTAACTCTTTCCACTAGACATTTTTCCAAACTTTCTTCTAAGTATTATGGTCCCTATCAAATATTGGAAAAGGTGGGCTCAGTGGCCTATAAACTGGCCCTACCTCCACAGTTACTTTTGCATCCCACATTTCATGTGTCTCTCCTTAAACCTTGTCATGAAGTTCCAGCTAAGGTGAACCATCCTCCTATCTTGGATCTGTCCAGCCCTTATTGTCCATATCCAACAAAGGTTATTGACAGAAGAATTATACAGAAAGGAAACAAAGTTGTGGCTCAGTTTTTAATTCAATGGGAGCAACTGCTAGAAGATCAAGCTACTTGGGAGGATGACAATGCTATGAAAGTCAGATTTCCTACATTCATTCCTTGAGGTCAAGGAATATTTTGATGGGGGAGTACTAATATGATCAGAGTAGTCTGTGCAGGCGGGAGTAGTACTTATGGCATTAATAGTGATAAATGAATAAGTTAGTTATAGTAGTTATAAAGTTTGATATATTACACTTTTGTCCCTGTTTTTATTACACTTAAGTCTATTAGTTATTTACTCTTACAGATTAGCCCTAAGCTTAGGTCTTGTAATAGCAGTAGTGTGTACTGTTTCATTCATGAAATGCAAGATCCTTCTTATCTTATCTTCTTCCTTTAACTTAGCTATAGAATTTTCTCTTCTTCTTCGTAAAATACATCACATTTAACCATTCATTACAATATTCTCTAATAAAAGTTTAAAACAAATGCTAGTAACTATACAAGAATTGAACACTAACTATTTTAAGACACCTCTTCACAATAAACATCTTAAGTACCTAACATCACACATACCATCTTTGGTATGTTGAACATAACCTATCATACTGGTATAACATCAAATTTTGACGCATCTTCACATCTTAACACAATTCCCTCAAGGCTAGCCGGAAATATACATTTCAGCCACTGGAAACCTATTGTAAATGGCTTGGGAGGAGGGACTATCATAAGCACGTTCTCATTCCTTTGAACCACTCCNAACCTGTTGTAAATGGCTCGGGAGGAGGGACTATCATAAGCACGTTCTCATTCCTTTGAACCACTCCAATCACGCTAACTGTGCTTCCTTCTTTTATATACCTATATCAGTAAGACAGTAATATTAGCATTGAGATAATTCAACACATGGGTACACATTCACTTGACGTGTTCACAAGATGTTGCAGAAAAGTAAAAGAAATTAAAGTCATCAAGCTACATTGAATTCCAACTTTAGTGCCTCGAAACAATAGGATTAAGCATAATGTACTAGCAATTTCCATACCCTTCCTTCAGTCGCATTATACGATCATCACTTGAAAAATTTCTTTCTCTCAACCACCTGATAAATTCTGTAGATAACTCATTATTCAATGGATCCACTTCAACAACTATTGACTCGTCTACATAAGGAGTCACCTTTGCACCACAGCCACTCTTAACCAATGCTCTTAACCCTGACCAAAAATCAGAGATATAAAAATCGACCACATACCTCTGCAAACATTATGGACAAAGAATACCAGTCAGCAAAGTAACAATTACAAGAATTTGATTTAATCTAAACAGGATACCAAGAGTAGGAAATCTGCATAGCAACTCACTACTGAAGATCTGAGGCCCCATGTAAAATGACGGTGAGTAGGATTTGCAGCATTTGAATCCATCCTCAATACTCATATAAACTGGTAGATGTATAGACACACCTAGGAACTTTTTGAAAGGATGACTCAAGAGGCACGTTTCCACAAGTCACCCCCTTCATGAAAATAGAGTGTTATAGTATGTATAGTTCAGACATATGTCAATCAACAACTGGAAAAGAAAATGTTGAACAGAAGAATCTCAATGTTCATATGTTAAAACATCACTTCAGAAGAATCTCAATATTCATATGTTAAAACGTCACTTCAGACAAAATAGAAATAATAGCTTTTATCCTATAAAGAGATGACCAATATTCCAGTTCTATCCTAGCAACTTTCTACAAGATAAGTGTCTAGTACATTATGGTGAAATATTTTCCGTATTTTAAATAGTATTTTCGTTCAGATTTATCTTTACATGAAAAGTGGCTAAATTTTGATTACTTTTGAAATTGTGACTATTTTTCAATTACAACTTGTAATCAGACTATTTTTGAATTTCTATCCCTCACAGGCCCATCACAACGAAACACAAAGTAAAAATTTTCATTCTACTGCAAACGTAACCTGGTGGAAGAAATTTTCCCTGTATCAAATCATAAACCCTACTATGCAACGTTAAACCCCCAAATTTTCCACTTCTGAGCTGCCAGAAATTCATCGAAAACAGCCAAGCGCCACCAGAAATGGTGTCAATAGTATCAGAAACGGTTCCAAAGTTCACTGCTGAAGCACTCAAATCTGCTGCTAAACAATCTGAACGTTGCCATATTGTTCCTCTCCGCTTTCGTAGAGCTATCAAAAAGTACCTCCAAGGTAAAGTTTCAACCTTTTTTATTTTTTATGCACGTTTGTTCAAACATTAACTTCATTAGGATGTGCTCGTTTAGAGTCTTTTGCTGAAATAGTTCCTCAATTATTACGTTTCATTCTTATAATATCACCTTTAACATATTTATTCCTTCATGTATGCAAAAGTTGCAATTTCAACATTACTGAAGCTGATTTTCAGCAGCTTTGGGCAAAAGGATTAATTTGTGAAACACCTGTACTAGGAGAGGTGGCAGGTACCTTGCGGAATTAGTCGGGCTGTCTGCAAGTTGGCCCGGATACCACGATTATGGGAAGAAGATTAATTATTAAAAATGGGGTTTACTTATTTGTTAGTCAAGCTCTTGCGTCAATATTTAGAGCTTGGTATTTCCGGTACTAAGAGCTTGAAAAGTGTTTGATGTAACATTCATTTTTGTCTAGAGTTCTACTAATTTGATTTTATAGTGGAGTGGATATAGAATTCATGCTGAGAATATATGGAAATAACATGAGCTTGGTAGGGAATTGAATTCTCATTCTAATGAACATTGAACACCATTTTAGTTGATCATTTTGTTCTCTCCGAGATTATGGCATATATATAAGATATCAACGGAAAAAAAAAAGTAGTAATTAGTAATAGTCATTGGTTCCCTTTACATTAGCAGCCAACTATTTCATATTCAAATCATTGCCAAGTACATCTATCTTTCTTTTGCTACCATACCTTTCTTGGTTTTGCAGCAGCCACCACTTTTCATATGCTTCAAATATTGATACCTTTTTTGTGAAGAGAATTATATGTTGTTTGAGTTCACTGTGATATTGTATGTCTAAGGAGATGAGAAGGCTTGAGTTGGAATCATGTGTATGTGAGGCACGGGAATCAGACTCTCTTGTAGGACTTTTAAGAATTTCAGAAGTTTGAAATTCTGTTTTGGGGTCCTTTGGCTCAATGAGAACCGTAATGTAACAGAGTTTAATCACATTAGGTGTGAAAAAGTTCTCAATTTTTGTTTAAAAGGTTTTTTCCTACCAAATTTATATTTCGAGGATAAGGTTAAATTAAGAGTGATGCTTGTGGGATTATTTTAGGCCAAAATTCTGCCCATTTAGTCATATCCTACCAATGGCCCCAAAGAAAATGGAATGGATGAGATGACTTGTGTAGCTGACTCCAACTAATTTGAGACCGAGGCGTAGAATGGTTGATATGCTTTTATTTGCTCTCATCTCAAGTTTTGTGCTTGGGTTGGGTCAATTATTGCTTTGTAAGAGGAGAACTCAACTGATTAGACATTGAAGGCATATTTGATTATGATTGAGCATTTTTTTTTATTTGATCTCTCACTATATTTTCGTGTTTGCGCATGTTCTACTTATTTAAGAGCTAAGGGTGCCGATCCCAACTAGTTTGGGATTGACATGCAATTGATTGATTGATTAACATGCCTATGTGTGATCTCACTCTAAAATTTTGTGTTACAGTGGGGAATACTTATTGCAAAGCAAGAAAAGCCAGCCCCAACTAGTTTGGGATAGAGGATAGTTGGTTGACTGATTGATGTTATTCTATTAGATCACAATCTAAAGTTTCCTTTCGGGTGGATCTAATTTATTGCAGAGCAAGAGGAGCCACATATGAAGAGGAAAGTGTTGAGGTTATCAGAATCATTCAACCAAATAAAGGAAGTGAATTTGATGCTGCCAACCTCCACATCCAAGGAGCTCGTGGAAGATCCTCTCAAGTCTGTTGAATGTTCGCTGCGGTGGAAAATCAAAAGCGCCTATGGTGACATCGACCTCAAGTATAGAGAGGATGAAACAGTGGCATATGTGGCGTCCCGTATGCCTGCTATTTACTCTTATCTTTATAGAGTGCTTACTGAGGTAAATAAATATGACGTCCCATTAAAATGCTTTATATTATTCCTATTTTGTTCTCTGTTTCAGATGAATTTTCCAAAATATGGATTTTGAAACATGAATATGAATTTGGTTGCTAAAAGTGATTGCTTTTATGTGATTTTGCTTTAGGTACGTAGAAGATTGCCTGGGTTTTCACCAGCTAAGGTGTTGGATTTTGGGGTTCTGACTGGTTCTGCATTTTGGTGAGAAGATTATTGATAGTGTGTAGTTGATTTCTTTTGGTTAATTTTTATACCCATATGTTAATCTTGGTTGACCCTTTGGTTCGATAAGTTGCTCAATTGTGTGGTTATGCAGGGCACTTAGAGAAGTATGGCCACGGTCATTGAATAGAATTAATTTGGTAAAGCCATCACAGTCCATGCAGCGTGCCGGACAAAGCCTTATAAAAGGTACATTTTTGCTGCTCCATGGACTCCTTCAGATCTGGAGAAGCTTGACACTCTTAGTAAGCATTTTTTGATTCCTAATTACTACCTTGCTGATCAACTCGTTAATATTTCTAAGCTGGCTTATGTGGAAGTATTGTTTTATGTGCTTTGTTGCTGTCAAAATATTATGGAAATCAAATCTATTCTTCAGACACAAAGTAATATAAGTCTATATGTGTACATCATATTAAATTTGTTTATAAAGCTGATGTAACTTCCAATCTTGCAAATTGTCCTCTTTTCAGAGTAAAGAATTTTCCAACAACAAGAAGATTTTGTATGCTTTGAGCTTTTGTCATGTTTATGTGAACGAGATTTGCTGAGCTTCACAAGCCATGGCCTAAGATGTCACATCTTGGAGTTATTTGCCGTTGTCCCTGGAATTTTATGTGCTGCATGATATTGTGGCCTGTTACGGTAGTAGATCAAAGGAGTGTCTAGGCTTGTGGTTAAGGACTGCTTTCATGTTTTTGTCTTTAGCGGTTTTGAGTGCTTTACTTTTCATGTGTGCAAACCTATAGCTCCTTTACATATATTTTTATGACTATTCTACTGCTGGATTTAGAAAAGCTGATAAAGGTGGCAAAACATGTCCTGTAATTTCTGTAGGTCTTAAAAATTTGCCACTCATTCAAAGTTATGGAAGTATTCAAGCACTCTCTCAGAATGTCAAAAAGAGTTACAGACAACATGATCTTGTGATTGTAAGTACAATTTTGTTGTAGTTTGTTACCTTCTTAGAATTTTGGTTGACTTTATCGATAAAGTAGGTCTTGCTTTCATCCAATTAGTTGTTGTAGTTATTTTCTCGTCTGAAGTTGTTATGGAGTTTGTTGTCTGATCACGCTCAACTATGTCTTATAGAAAGACTAAACGGGTGCTGCAAATATAATCTGGGG